>AFIV01000080.1:0-29104 GCA_000223765.2 Zymoseptoria ardabiliae STIR04_1.1.2 | reverse complement strand
AGAAGTAAGCCCTAAAGAGTAGGTTATAGTATTCCTTTACTTTATAACTTCTATATAAGATTCGTGTACGTATTACTAGGCTATAAAGGATTAGCTAACGACATTACCGTTCTAAATATAGCGGTAAAGAGGGGCCTAAAGGTACCGGCTAGAAGGTACTACCGAATAGCTAGTCTCTAGAGGTAGACGTATCGTAGTAGAATCGCGATATCGATGTCGGCTTCGCTAAAATTACTATACTAGGACTTTTGTACATCCTATTAGGTATATAGCTACCTACGACGAATACGGCTACTACTACTAGCTATAACCCTCCGATATCGATAGTAGTTAGTAGTAGTACGGCGGCTAGTAATTATAAGGAAGAGATAGATTAAGAGGTATAGGCGTACGCTAATAAACAACCGGTAGTAGAGGTAATATAGCTTCCTTCTCTTACTTTACCTTCTACTTAATCTAGTATTTAAAGAAGGCATTACCGGCACTAGACAACCCTATAATAGTCTCGTATACGCGTCCGAGTAATACTATATGTCTCTACTACCCTCTTTAACGCTATAGCCGCTATAGAGGTTACCGATGCCTAGCTCTCGCTATCGACATTATTAGATAGCGGCTCCTTCTTCCGGTAGATGCGCTTCGGAGCTAATAATAATAGCGTTATAGGAGTAGGCGACGAGGCACTAATACTACCTCTACCCTTTAGCCGCTTTACCGAGCGAGAGGCTATCTCTTCGATATCGTTACCCTTATCTATATCGGCTCCCTTATTATTACTACTATTACTCGGTAGCTATTCTTCTTTAGGTACTAGTATATCGCCTCTAAGCTTATCCGGCTTAAAAGCGTTATTACTAGTCGCTAGATTGTTACTATATAGGTACTCGCACTACTTCGTATAGAGTAGAAGATTCTTCCGGAAGCGACGATAGCGAGCGTTCGTATTATAATACTTATCTTCTACCTCCTTCGACGACCGTAGTACGCTATTAACCGGACTACTCTAGCTACTAATATAACTTAAATAAGCTATATACGCCCTCTACTAGGTCTTGCTATTACCTAGCTTATTAGACACTTATTTAAACGATAAGCCTCTGTTTAGCTAAGCGAATATTACTATACGATACTCCTTATTTAGTAAGCTAGTTAAACTTCTTCTCTTTCTTATCGTCCGCCGGCTCGGATATAGCTCGTTTACGTAGTATAGTAGGCGGTAGAATCGACGGTAGAATCGATAGTAGAAGCGATAGTAGTAAATCGATAGTAGTAGAATCGATAGTAGCACTACTACTACGAGGACGACAATAATACGTACGACGCGAGGTAGCATTATACTAAGGCAACTAACTAAGGAAGGTATAGAGCGGATTAATAAGCAACTAATTAATCATAGGTAAACATAGAACCTCATTAACCAAGCCTTATTAATCACGACTTATCGATTTATCGACTTATGGTCATTAATCGATTAATGAGGGCGAGGTAAACATAGCCTGAGCTAGAACTACAGGAAGCTCCCGCCTTTAGCGAGAAGTTACTTTGCGCTGTCACATGTCCCAATTGTTTCATTGCGATGTTGTCTTGGAACACGACAAGACAGAGGTTGAACCGAAGAGATAGGCAGAAACTCGTTGGAATAGACAAAGCAGCGGGTCTCAAGCCAGCGCTCGGCCACAGGAGGCGTAATGCCTCTCGTGATGTTCTGCTCTCTTTAAATCTCGGGCAGGTAGCATTTAAGTGCTTATTCCATCCTGTATACAGTCCAATCCACTCGACCAAATTCGAATAGCACAACAGCTCCTCACGTCATTACTTCTTTCCCGCGCCCACACCACCTTTGCTACTCCCCACCGCACTCCCTCCCTTCTCCGCCTCTGCCAAAGCTGCGTGCATCCTTTGTCTCTGCGCACGACTGCCTCCCAGCTTGGGTCCACTCAGAATCTGCGCCGCGGCAGTCTTGCCCGCAGTAGTATTCGTAGCTGGTGGGGCAGGCTTCCTCCTCCGAACTCGCTGGTCCTGGAGATCGGCCAGGAAAGCTTTCTTGAAGGCCTGTGCTGCAGCTTCGTCGGGGTCTTCGTCTTCGCCATCATCGTCTTCCCCAGCATTTGTAGCAGCGTTGTTGGAGGGCGGCGGACCAGATGGTCTTGATGCAGTAGGTACGCTGGCGTACAGGGCCACTTCTCCGGGCGACTCGTGCAGGATCTGATCAATGAGAGCTTCGCGCGCGGTGGCGAGCGGATCCCTTTGAGGCGGAGGCCGTCGCCGACGAGTAGGCTTCGCGCGAGATTGAGAGGGCTCAACTCTATTGCGAACCACTGTCCCCGAAGCGGGCATGTCTGCAGCGTTAAGCTCGGGCTGATGAGACTCGTGTGACACGTTCCCGTCTCGGGTCGCCATTTGATGATCACCTAAGTTTGCGAATTCTGTGCCTCCCGCTCGTAGTTTAGCCAGTTTGGTGTCTACATATGCCGTCCTACACTGTTAGCTCTGTTTGCAAATCCACTCCACGGAATGGTCGTACGTACAAATGCTTGTCCTCTACAACAACCGCCGTCCCAGTGGGCTTGATGAACCGATCGATAGCCGACACATCCTCATCTGGGGCGGGCTGAAAAGGTACGATGGAAGTCTCAACGTTGGTCGACTCTGTAGTCGCATCTCGCGGGCCCTGCGCCGAAAAGCTAATGCCCTGCTTTTTGGCAGCTGGCTTCTTCACGACCGTCGTGCGCGCTTGCGCGGCTTCTGACGCTGTCGCTATGAGCTCGTCCAGTGTGTTGGCGGCTGACAAGGGTTTCTCGATATCATCGTCATCTTCGTCGTGGTTGCGCTTCCGGTAGATCTTTCTTCGCTTGTTGGCACGGAACAGAGCTTCGGGCGCGGGGGGAGCGTTATCATCGGACATCACGAGTTAATACGGCAAGCTGGAGGTGGTTTTGCCGAGGCAAGCCCAATGTCGTATTTGTTGGTTGTTGTTGAAGCGAGAGGTCGAGGTCGGAACATGGGAAACCTACCTTACCTTAGTCTGCCTCAGGCATCAGCTTGTCAGCATTGCTGCCTCAGGCACACTTCAAACATCTCACTTCCAAGTCCATTGTCACATCAGCCGTTCGCTATTGCTACCTAAACTTACGTTCTTCTGTCCAGAATAGTAGGGGCTTCAACCTGGCATGCACACTGATATGAACAGGACATGGAACGTTGGCTGGCATTCCGGCCGGCAAATGCCGGTTGCGATTTGATAGGTCGTACCTCGCTTACATTATTGCGTGCCGCTCGGTATGGAACTGCTCGTTCTGGAACTCTCTGGAGTTCTCATAGAGGTCCAGACCCTCATAGGTCTTGTACGGCGAGTCGTAGTGAACCTAAGACACCTCATGTTCGTGGACTCAAGATGGAGATCCGCCCGGCCAATCGCGTGGAAGCAGCCGGGCGCGGGATCTCGGGAATCTCGGCGGCTTGGACTGGACTCTGGGGGCTGGCTGTTCTTGTTTCTGGCAGTTCGCTCTCCTACGCGTGATGTGATGCTGTGCTGACCAACTCGTTGCAAGTCGCGCCTCGAGCTCGCATTTTCATTGAGAGAGGGACCATTCAAAGGTATGAGTCCTCATCGCCTCGGATCCCCTTTCCGCCCCTCCGTGTCACCGCCGCCTGTCCTCCCACCACCCCCCTACTCCCCTTCCCATCTTTCCCACTTCACCTCGATTCGCTCCCGCGGGCCTGCGCATCGCATCGCATCGCGACCCATCCTTTCCCTCCCTCGCCATGGCCCTGTACGACCGGCGCTACCGTCTTACTAACTCTACGCAGTCCGCGGGCTTCCTCTACATGCTGCCGCCATCCGCCCTCGACTCTCCGCTCCGCCCCACCCACCATCATGTCCAACCACCCCACGCCGACTACTTCACAACCTCCCCCATGGCCGAACATGAATACCTCCGGCGCGGTCCAAACCCCCGATAGCGACTTTGCGCCGAATCTCGATCCCTCCTCCACCTCGGACGCGATTCGCGAAGGAAAGCAAAAAGCCAAGGAAACCATGGCCATGGCGAGCGCATCCCCAGCACCACAATCCAACACTCCCAATGGCTCCACCCAAATCAATGGCGCGCCGTCGCAACAACTCAGTCGCAAACGATCACGAGATGGCACGCAACTCCCGGTCAGCCAACCTGGAAGCGACATCGCGGATGGTCCCCTTCCCGCGCGCGACGACGTCCTCCTCGACCGCTATATACAACGCGACCTGCGGCACGGTGCGGCGATGAACGATCAAGCCGAACGATCGCGCAGCCTGCTCAAAGCGAAAGAGATGGAGAAGGAATTCTACACTCACGAAGTCGCGGTGCGCCGGAGGCAGGATCCCGCTTCGATTCATGGGTATGGGTTCGCAGGATTTGGCAATGGGACGACCAACGCGAAGAGCCAGATCGTGTACAGTTCGAATCGCGGGCCGCCCAAGGGCAGAAGGTGTAGGCAGCTCCATGTCAATCGAAAGGATACCGCGGCGCAGGCTGATTTGCACGAGGAGTTGGTGCCTGTGAGGTTGGATATTGAGCTGGACAAGTTGAGGTTGAGGGACACATTTACTTGGAATCTGCACGAGAAGACGATAAGTCCGGAAATGTTCTTGGACTACCTGATGGAGGATTTAAAGATTCCCGGCGAGGCCATTCCGGAGGTCTCGCGACAGATCAGAGCGGAATTCCAGGATCAAGTGATCAATTATTACCCTCATATCATTGTAGAAGATGGACCTCTGGAGCCCGGGAGACCATATAACGATCACAAGGACGACGAGATGCGGATTCAAATCAAGCTTAATATCACGATTGGGAGAATCACATTGGTCGATCAATTCGAATGGGACATCAACAATCCGTTGAATGTACCGGAGGAGTTTGCGCGGCAAATGGCTTGGGAGAATGCACTTAGTGGAGAGTTCACAACAGCCATTGCGCACTCGATCCGGGAGCAGAGTCAGCTGTACACGAAGAGCCTGTTTCTCACCAACCACTGTTTCGATGGACGGCCAGCAGAGGATCCAGAACTACGAGACAGCTTCCTTCCAGCCCCTCTCCCGAGTGCGTTCCGAGCACACGCTGCGCAAAAGGATTTTACGCCGTACATGTACGAAATGAGCGAAGCCGAATTGGAGCGAACGGAGACGTCCATGATGCGCGAGCACCGCGCGCAGAAACGCCAATTGAACCGGAGAGGAGGACCGGCACTTCCAGATTTGAAAGACAGGCAACGAACCGTGCGATCTTTACTGATTCATTCCGTCATTCCGGGCGCAGTGGACACGTTCGAAACGACCGGCATACCAAAAACTCGACGAGCAGGTGGCCGCGGCGGCCGTCGCGGTGGTGCACGCACGGATGTGGACGCAGACTCAGACGAGCTCGATAGTGAAGACTCTGCGCCAGAATCGCCCGCTCCATCAGCCATGATGACTGCTAACCCCGGCACTGCTCGAACAAGAGGAATGCGCGGAGCCGCCGCTCAGGCGCAAGCGAATATGCGAGCTGGATATGGCCGATCTCAGACCCCCGATTCTCAACTCCTCGCCACACCACACGACACGGTGCAGCGATCTTCGACAAGACGTAGTATGCTCCGCGAAGAAAGCGTAGCCGATGAAGGGGAGCAATTAATCGTGCGCCTCCGGATTGGCAAGGCAAAACTGAAAGCGTTCTGGGACGACTACCGAGCGAAGAAGCGCGCGAGCGAGTATCCGCTGTCGGGTTATGCATCCGCACCTCCACCACCCGCTGCTATCGCCGCTGCCACGCCGGTGAAAGGAGGGAACGGCACGCCAACCGCAACGCCGAGAACGATACCCAACGCCAAATCCACACCTCAACCGAACGGCAACCACTCTCGCGGCGCATCCTCCTCCCGCGGCCAACAACAACAACAACAGCCGCCGCAAAAAGAAGTCATCTACGACTCCAAAGGCGCCGTAGAAATGGCCCGCTGGCCAGCACCCGACGAAGCACCCGTAAGTTTCCGCCCAATTTCTTCCTCCACCACATGCGTTCAAAACTTTGACTGATGTGATATTTAGCCGCCACCACCGCCCTGGCTCACCTCCGCCATCACCTCCCTCCGCCAACGCTACCCCTCTGACAACTTCCACCCTCTAATGAAAGCCTACGCCCTACATACCACCGCCTCCGGCGCCGAAGAACTCAAACCGTGCGGGAATTTCTCCCCCGACATTGTCCGACCGGGAGATCTCCCACCCCAGGGCATGACGTGCAAGTGGTTGCCCAGGATCAGATGCGTGGATTGCCCAGGGAAATTGTATACGGCTGTGGAGGGACGCGTGGCGGGGGATTTCGAGGTGCATTTGAAGAATCGGAAGCATTTGGCCATGGTGGCGAAGAGGGTGGAGGAGGAAGAGGGGGGGAGGTGAGAGAGTAGAGGTGGAGGTGAAGGATGAGTAGAGGATATTGGATGTTGGATGTCGAGAAGGGGATTGATTGTCGATAGGATGAAGAACATGACACCCAAGTTTTTTTTTTTTTTGAAAGCAGACTTTTTTTTTTTTGCCCTGGCCCATTTTTTCTCACAAAAGCAGGGTAAAGTATGTGCTGCGATGGGAATGTATCCTCTCACCATGCCCTATGGTACCTACTACTACTCCACACTCTGCACAATGTAATGTCTCTGACCTGGTCTCCGGAGAGATTTCATGTCTGTGGAGAGAGAGAGAGAGAGAGAAAAAGAGAGAGAGAAAGAGAGAGAGAGAAAGAGAGAGAGAGAGAGAGCTCCGCTTCGAACGGTAAGGGGAACACCAAGAAAGTCGACATCTCGAGAGAAGTGCTTCGTGAAGGAGCTGCAATGCATGGCACTCACTGCATGCAGGGGACATGGCGGATGATGATGATGATGATGGATACGCAGAGCTACGACAGCAACACTCACTCACCACCCACCCACCATCGGCGCCAGGGATGGGTGGACGTGGCACGGTCTGCTGCATATAGAGTTGACTTGGGTTTCGGAAAAAAAAACGGGGCCATATCTATCCGGATGTCGTTGGTTTGCCGTTTTTGGAGGGAGTGGATTAGCAAAATGTCTTGTGCGATTGCTCTCTCTCTCTCTTTCTCTCTCTGACCTCGCGAAACTAATACTGGAAAGGCACCTTGCAGCTTGCAGACGAACAAACAACAACGACGGCTGCAGGTGAGTCTCCGAATCCGTGTAGTTCTAGTACTTCCTGCTCAACCTCGATAGCATACACGGGAAGCACTCGCCCGTCTCCCCGTTCTCCCAATGTATCCCAACGCCTTCCCGTCCTACCAAACTGATTCATTCGGCCGGTCTCAGTCGACTCGGTGCGTGCAAGAAGACTGGTTGATCCTCTCGAAACCATCCGCAGCTCACAACGGGGACGAAAATAGAGCGATCCTTGCCCATCCATGGTGAACGGTAATTCTGCTTTGCCTGGCTATCGTATACCAACAACGATGATCTCTACTTTCGCCCTTCTATTCCAACTTTCACGCCTGCCCGCCCGTGCATTATCCGTCTTCTACGGAATTGATGCTCATGAAAGTCTCTCGAGCATATTTCTAGAGCGTGACAATCGTTCTTCGTGCTCGTACACCCTCGGAGCTTGTTGTGCAGACCCGTCTTGTTCTCCAGACCCGTGCGGAGTCTCTCTGCGAAGACGACATGCATGCTCTCTGCTCTCTGTGGACTGACCAGTCCGTGAGCGGCTCGCGTAGCGCCCGGCCATTCCTCTCGTATGCAATTCTTTCGCCCTTTGGTGGTCGACGCATCGCATCGGCCCGGCATGTAGGCTCGCAAGCTCGCCGCTGCTCCTCTGAATTCAGCTCATTGCATTCTCTGGATGCTGTGTGGCTGGACTTGACTTTCATCTCAACTCATTCTCAACTCATCCGACGGGTCTCAAGTCGCCTCACTCTTCAGCACGGCGGGCCCACTGCCCTCCAACCGCCTCCGAATCAACTCCTGCAGCGCGAGCAACTCTTTTCGCAACTCCTCGCTGATGACTTCACCCGCCGTAGCACCGGTCTGCTGCTCACTGACAGGCGGCGAAGGTGGGACAGCACTGGACGAAGACTTTGGCTTACCAGCAGGATCCGGAGTGGCTGTTGTGGTGATGGTCTTGCTAGAAATCATCTGCTGGACGACATCGGGTGGTGCTTCGGCCTTGACAGGAGTGTTAAACCTTGTGATGTTGTGAGTGATGAGTGGCGCAGGACTTACAATCAAAGTCCCGACAAGGTTTTCCACTTGATCAGCGCCGAGATCAAGATCCTTGTTCGTGCTGGCGAATTGCGTGAGTTGCAATGCGATCTGCTGTTCGTTGAACGGACGGCTGGAGAAATTCGCTTCCTTGAGAGCGGACCGATGTGTGTTTGCCAAGAAGCGAGGATCTCGGAGACGCGCGCGTCGGTGGGCGTGGTCATCACGGAGCTGCTGGACGCGAGTGCTGTATAGACATGTCAGTTTGGATGATACAGGAGATGAACCTGATGATGACTGACCTCTTCACCTTGTCGATGAAGTCAAGTTTGATGCCCTGCGCGGGCAACTTGTATACAGTCCCGCCGTCATCGAGCTCGTAGAATTCAGAGTCCGAGTCATCGCTGCTGTCGTCTGCAACCTCAATGATGCCGTTGTTGCGAATTCCCCGCGTGAGAGCGGTCTGGACGATTTTCGGAATTTTCGGTCTGCGGAGGTGGATGGTGCGACGATTGAGCAAGCCGGTCTCGATCTTGCGCAATTCTTGATCGGCGTGCAGAGGACACATCCAGTCGTGAACTTTCTTGCCATTCTGATTCACAGCAGGTGGGTTCGCGAGTGGCGGATCGAGGCAGTCGAGGTGCCAGTGTTGGCCGCAGTGGTCGCAGGTCACGAGTGGACGCTTGGGACCTTGCGCGGGGTGAGAGGTGAGTCCGCAGCAAAAGCAGTGGACGTAGCCTTTGCTGTCTCGAAGTTTAACGTAGTCGGGCTGCTCTTCAGAGTATCCTGGACGATTTCTGAAGGCGAGGTTAGCAGGTGGTGCGATGACGTGGCGTGTGTTAGGATGATGATACATACCTCGTGGGCTTGCCATTCAACTGCTCGACAAACGCGCCATTCTTGTCGGTGCTGACTCCGTCGAAGAATTCTCTCAGGTCCACCGGAAGCTTGAAGGTGGCAGGATTTTGCTTTCTCAGCCCGTGGAGTAATGGAGCGAAGATGCCGCGTGCTGCCGGGCCTTTTTCCGGTGATAGAAGCGCAGCAGGACGGTTGGCCACGCAAATGTAACAGAACCAAGGCTCGTCGAGTTCCTTTGCGTTGTCGTTGATGGGTGGGTCCAAACAGGTGAAGTGAAACGACCGATCGCATCCGTCACAGCAGAGCAGATAGCCACTGCCTTGACACGCCGAGCAGAAGTCATTGTTCTCGGAACGCTGTTCAATTTGGATCAGCGAGTGCGCATGTTTCGACGATGGCATAGAAATGTAAAAAGGAGATGCTCGTCGAGGGTAGGGGAGATGCATGGGTGTGAATGGGTGATCTGCGTGAGGGAGAAGTTTGAACTTTGTTGTGGGAGAGAAGCGGGAGGATGGAGTGAGGATTAGCGCGCTCGCGTTGTCTTACCTCTTCATTGTCATCATCCCCGATCGGGCTTTCCCTTCCTGCGCCACCAGCACCTGACAAGCCTGCATATCCTGCCAGCTGTTTCTTCTCGGGTCTGTGAAAAGTCAGTCGGTGATCCGTATGTGCGTAGTACGTGTGTGTGATGATTTTGTATTTGTGTGCGCCCACGACCGAGTGCTGGCAGATTGCCGATCTTCCACAACCCGCAGGGCCAAAACCCAGGATCCGTCATGCAAGACCGTGCAATCTGCACACAGAGAGTGAATGAAGGGAGGATAGGATGTACTCACGATTGCTTCGTCTTCGCCCTCTTGCCGCCCAACTTCGGCGCTGTCGTTCTCGCGGCCCTAGGCGTACCCTGTCTGCTCGTTGCCGGACTCGAAAGTGGTGACTCTCCATCTATCGAGACAGCTCTGCTCCCTCTCAAGCCAGAACCTCTCGTACCGTTGACTTGCAGATTCAGCGGAGAAATTGGGGCAGTACCAGCGGTGGCACTCTGGCGCAACTGTGAAGCACGAGATCCGCGCGCGGACAGGTGCGGGCGCACGCTGCTTTCTTGAAAGTCATATTCACGGGCAACGGACTCGCCGAGCTTTTGCTTCTTCTTCGCAAGCTCGCGGTCACGCTCTTGCTCGAGTTCGGCTTCGGCTGAGGAGCGCTTTGCGGCGCCACTGCCAGGGACAGCGAGGGAGCCTCTTTCAGCGGCTTGGTCTTTGCTGCCTTTGAGGCCGTTGAGTCGAGTTGGTGGAGGTGCTGGAGCGACAGGACCATTGTTGAGCTCGTCCGACCCGTCAAGGTCCATGTCATCGGCACGAGCGTCGCCCTCGTTGGACGTCAGGTCGGTGAGGGATGAGTCGCTGCCGGCACTACCGGCGCGCTTCCGCGGCGAGACGGACATGACGCCCTTGCCTTGTCGTCGGCGGTGTTGATGTTTCGCAGGTGATTTGAGCTTGAGAGAGACTTTGGGCTTTGCAATATCGGCGGCCTCAGTGGAGGGGATGGGAGGAGATGACTCGGTCGGCGCAGGTGCCAATATAGGTGGTGGTGGTGGAGGAGGTTGTTGAGAAGGAGTCGGCTTTGCTGGTGAAGAAGTGTTGATAACCTGAGGTTTCTCCTGTGTTCCGTTGGATTTTGAAGAAGAAGAAGGCGGTTGCTGCCGCAGGCTGTTCTTGGCGTCTTTCAGCTTCTTTTTCGCGGCGCGGACGTATTCCTGGAAACTTTCGTTTTGCGCAGGCGTGGCGTGTTGTGTCAAGATAGCCTCGAGCAGTGTGTGAAGTCTGTCGTCGGTCTTGCTCTGTTCGTAGATCTCATTGACCGCCGCTGCCAGATCCGGTTTGCCAACCTCGATGGCACGTGCTTTGGCTGCCTCTACAATACGTTTCAGCTTCTTCCCATCGTATTCGTATTGCTGGCCTGTTGATGAATGCGACGACTTTGGCCGCTTGGGTATTGGTGTAGGAGGTGCCGGTGTAGGTGTAGGTGCAGCAGCCACAGGAAGTGCAGGTGCTGGTGTAGCAGATGAAGCCGGTTCACTTTTCCTTTTCACGTTCCGACTACGCGTGGTCCGCTCCTGTGTCTGTCCGTTTGTATTCCCCTTTGGCGCGTAGTCATCGTCCTTGTCATCATCTATGACCACGGGCGGCTGAGTAGACCGTTCAGGCTGAGGTGTAGTCTCCCGTGGTGTCTCCAGTCGCGGCGCAGGAGAACCCTCCGGCGTCTCCTGAGCATCTGCACCGCCCGCGACGGCAGAGCTACGCCCTAGAACTGACTTGCGATTCCCTTCTGGTCTGACTCTTGCTTTGACCTTTGCCGACGGCAGTTCGCCCAGTGATTGCATGCCATCCAATACCCCATAAGGTACGCCTCCATGATCCTGATAGCTGGGCTTGGGCACCGCCAGCGATGGCTCCACCCAGCGATCCATAAACGTCTTCTCCTTCGTCTTGTCTTTGACTGTATTTCTGCTCTGGCTTCGCGATGTGGGCTCGGTCGGTTGAGCAGTGCTGCGGCGTTCGGGGTCTCTGCGCTCTGCGGCAGAGGGCATGGCTTTCGTAGGGAAACTTCGCATCCGCCACTGCGCAGCGTGTTAGCTTTCATGGTTGATGGCATATGGACGTGTAATGTTATGCGATACCAAGGGCGCTGCTATTGTTTATTCCGGAAATGCGCGATGGACGCGTCGATGTGGGAACGAGAGGGAGGATTTGGAGGTGGTCTGTACGTTATAGTGAGAGGTTCAACGCCGGAGAAAAGAAGCCGCCGAAGTCAAGACGCAGGAGAACCACTCTATGGACAAAACATTACTATTGTCGGCCCATACACATCTTTTTATTGATCTACTTCCTATTGTCAAAGATTTGTTCCTCGGAAGCTGACTTCACTCGCAGTCGCCATGATCGTTCCTTCCGAGCCATGTCTCGGACTGCTAATGCCAACAATATCGGGAAAGGGGATCACAGGGACACATCACGGCGAGAGATGCGATGCCGCATGATGATATATCACGATTTCGAGATGGGAGCGGAGCCATTTTAATGTGCTTTCTATTTCGTAGAAGAAGACCCGTGGCTCGTCACGTCCATTTCGGATTCGTTGTGTGCCTGGTCCCGGCGCGAAGTCGCCACTTGGAGATTCTTTCGACGAGCTTCGCAGGACACAACGGATGATTTCGTTCCGCGCCGTCCACGCTCTCACATCATGGTCACGCATGAGTTGGCCTTCCGACGACTCACTCCTCATCGCTGCTCTCTTCCTCCTCATCGGACTCTTCTTCCTCCTTGGCAGCAGCGGCCTTCTTGGCGGGCTTCTTCTTCTTCTTGTTTGCCTTCTTGGGCTTCGCGCTCGACTTTGAAAGTGGGAGTTCGAGGATCTTGAGGACCTCCTCGTCGGTAATCTTCTTATCAGACTTCCACTGGGTAATGTCCGGCTTTGGCGGTGCGGCCAACTTCTGGACGCCGTTCTTGGTGACAGCTGTGGATCATTAGTATTGATGCCCATTGCAAGTCTCGGCATTCTCACTCACCGACTGTCGTGAAGAGACGGCTGACGGGCTCGCCATCAGTCGCGCCAATCACCTCGTACTGACGAATGACACCACCACGCACGCACTCGACGACACCAACCTTGCCTGAACGCTCATCGTCCAACTGCCTCAAGCTGAAAGGGAATGTTCCAAACTTCTGCTTGACCTCGGAAAGCGTCGCTCTCGAAGATGGGCGCTTCAAGCCGTAGGTCGTGGTAGTCCTGCGGTGCAGAGTTGGTCTGTTCGGGAAGACCTTGACCTTGCCAGTTCCAGTGCTCACACCAATCTCCACACCCCAAGCCTCACCAACCTCTGGCAGACCCTCACCCTTGGTGCCCTCGCCTGGCGCGGTGATAATTCTCTTCTTGCCCTCAATCTCATTGCGCTCGAATACCCAGGATGTAGTGTTCTCGACCAGATTGCAATCGTAGCTCTTCACCACCTTCTCCAGCAGTTGCGTGATCTTCGACTGGCTGTATGGCTTGACGGCCTGTGCCTTTTTCTTCTCTTCCTCGGTCCCGGAAGCCAACAGACCCGGTGGCAGCAATGTGCGGAGCATGACCTCGTTGGCCCAGTACGTAGCAAGGAGCAAATCGGCAGTCCTTCCAGAGATGGTCTTGTCAGAGGCATTCTTCTCTGGAACGATGACAGTGTCACAGACGATTGAACCGAATCCATCGATCTGAGCGCCGAGCTGAATCTTGACCGCTTCTCCGGCCTTGATTGTTGTCTCCGCTTCTTCGGCGTCGGTGGTGAGAGGAGTGTATGGCGTCACGTATGTGCTTGGCGAGACTGTGCACGGGTGCGAGATGCCTTTTGCGATCTTCTTTCCCTTGTAGACCTTTGACACCTCTTCATCCAGGAGTTTGTCGCCGCGTTGGCAGATGTCGACGATCTTGGCTCCGTCGGTGCACCATCCTGAAAGGTGTCAATAGCTGTGGACAGAGTCGGTGAGGGATTGACCGGGCTGACCTGAGACTGTCTCGAGGACCTTTTGCGAGATCGTAGCGGCGGTCTTGTACTTGGTGAGGCTAGGTGTTTGTCAGTGTCAGGTCGAGTCGCCCGTGGGAGTGTATGCGCTCACGTGTCAGGGTTGGCAAGACTGTAGTCTGTTGACGTGGTCAGCTGCGCGAATCCAAGGTTGCTTGAAGAAGGTGGCGCGGGATACGTACCAACGGGAGCTTCTTGAGTGGCAGCCATGGTGGGAGATATGGTCTGCGCTGGGATCTGGGATCGGTTTCGTGGATGTTGTAATGCAAGTAGGAGTCGAGGTTTGCAGACGAGGGAAGTTTGGTGGGTTGAAAATCATGCTCCACTGTGCGGCCACCCCTCCATCCAAGGTGGGGGAGACTGACGGCTGGCAGCACTTGGAGAGATGCAGACTACTTTATACTATGGCAATGAACGTGGACGATAATGCACACTCGATGGCACTGCTACGTGATGACATTCTGCAAAGCAAAAGTCCAGACTGCTGCAGTTCTGACATTGCTGTGAGCACGAAAGACTCGAACCTCTTCGAAGTGGGCTTTCTCGCGAGCCAGCTTCCACTGACCGCAAGTTCAAAGACCGACGTTCTCACGAGACGTGGGATGGATGGGGGACCTCTTCGGCCTGTTCTCACAGGCCCAATTGACGCAGTCCACGTCGGACTGACTTGGATGCGCACTTCCTTGAGCTGTTTTGGTCATTGAGGAGCAGAAGCACCGAACGTAGAACCGACAGGAGTTGGCCTCAAAGACAGCCTCTCCCTCCGAATCGTCGTAATGCTTCGGAGTGCGGCTGTGGAGTCGCGCATCTAGGCAAGGCAAGGAGAGCTGGGTGTCGATACACCGAAGTGTGGAACATGCACTTTTTTACCTGAAAAAGGGCGGAGCATACATCTCCGCCAAGCGAGCATTCTATGCTCATGTGGACTCGAGCAGGGCCCACGATAAGTGCTGCACGAATGGCGCGTCTCTGTCAATGCCCTTCAATGTGTTCGTCGTTCATCGTCCGTCCGTCCATATCTGTAATCACCATCCGCCGGACTCGTCGGTGGTTGCTGAAGACTCCTCAATCGTGTCGAGTATGTTGATGGGAAGTGACGAGGCTGTCATAAAATTGAAGGTGAACTCCGGCCCTTTCCGGTGACGCCAGAGCCCCCCCTAGAATTTTGGTTTCCGCTCATCAAAAGCTTTTGGACCAGGCCGGGCTTCCCTGGACCGCAAGACGCAAACGCAAAGAAGTTCACCGACCTCCAGTCTTCCCTTCGTTTCCACGGCAGATCGCCCTATCAATCCTATATCGCTCCAGAGTGCGTGCTTCCTGCGTCCGACAACAAATACTCGCTTCACCCGCCTGGGATCATTCTCGAGTCGCACAAAGCTTCCGCCAGCCTGCGCTCCTGTGCGCCCTGTCGATCACCAACCATTCTCGCCTCAACGGATGACATAGGCACTGGGCGCAAGTGACACGGCAGTAAGTGTGCGAATGTTGCCCGAGTCTGGCTTCTCTCACCTCGAGCAGGACCTCGATTGGCCAATACCGCAATGCTTGGTGAACACAAAACTGATACTCCATTGCAGTTGTATCTCAAGTCTTGCCCGCTCGCCAAGATCGGCGATGGCGAGCAATGAGCGACCATCCCTGAGCCGGGTGGACTCGGATCTTCCAGTGAGGAACACTTCGAACTTTGGCGTGCCCGTCACTCCAAGTATTAGCAACGAAGACGAGCGGCATTCATTCTCTGCGGACAATCCACCAACACACGTCCTTGAATCGATCGGTGCGCAAGGAGCTCCCGAATACTCCAACGGCAATGGAGCATCCGAGTCTGCAAACGGAGAGGCGCTGCTACGAAGATTGAGCCTCTATCCCAAGCCGAACCTCGACACAGCACCATGGGACCCTCGCTACGCTCATCCGGACCTCAACCTGAGCGGGAATGTCATCAGCGCTACTTTCTGTGTTCCTTACAAGATCGGCTACACGACTACTGGCGAATGGGTGGGTTACATGTGAAGCCGCCAAACAAGTTTTGACATACTGACACAACACCAGGAACTCAACGATCGAAGAGGGACTTCTGCGCTCTTTGATTCCTTCGCATATCTCTCTGATGAGAAGTCGCCATGGAAGCATACCCTCGTCGGATGGACTGGCGAGATTGATCGAGTTGTTCGCCGAAAAGACCGTTCTGCAAACGCCAACGGCGTCACTTCGATGGACTCCATCCCGCTGAACAAGGCTTCTGCGCCGATTCCTGTGCATCGCGGCGAGAAGCCTGCGCAGCCGACCGAGCTCGCAGAACTTCACGTCCCATACGCGGACCGTCTGAAACTGGAGAGAGAACTTCAGCACGACCACGGCGGACGTGTGTCGCCAGTCTGGCTTCACGACGAGATGGACGAGAACGAGGTCGCTACTTTTCGGGACCAATCGAGGTGGCGGCGCTATGGAGAGCACGAGCTGTTCACACTCTTCCATTACAAGCAAAACGAGCCTAGCGATGGCCGAGCGCTACGCAAGCAATGGGCGGACTACTACTGCATGAACAAAGCGTTTGCCGATGCCATCATCAACGTCTACACTCCTGGAGATGTGGTTCTCATCCATGATTATCAACTTCTTCTCCTTCCTAGCCTCTTGCGCCAGCGGATACCCAGCATCTATGTCGGATTCTTCCTCCATGTGCCGTTTCCGAGTAGCGAGTACTACCGATGCCTCACGCGGCGCAAGGAGGTGCTCGAAGGCGTGCTTGGCGCGAACATGATCGGATTCCAGGCATACAGCTACGCCCGACATTTCTCATCCTGCTCAACTCGCATCCTTGGATTCGACTCTTCATCCGCTGGTGTCGATGCATACGGTGCGCACGTTCCGGTGGACGTCTTTCCCATCGGCATTAACGCAGAGTCCACGATCAAGGCGGCTTTCGAAGCGCCTGAAGTGGAGGACAAGATCGCGGCACTGCGCGAGCTCTACGCTGATAAGAAGATCATCGTCGGTCGTGATCGTCTCGACACCGTCCGCGGCGTCGCGCAAAAACTCCAAGCGTTCGAGATCTTCCTCGAGCGTCACCCCGAGTGGCACGACAAGGTCGTCCTCATTCAGGTTACGAGCCCCACTAGCATTGAGGAGCGCGACCAGAAAGGCGACAAGACTGCGAACAAGATCTCGGAGCTCGTGGCTAGGATCAACGGCTCTTTTGGCTCTCTCAGCTTCACACCCGTCCAACACTACCCGCAATACCTCTCTCAAGAAGAATACTTTGCCCTCCTCCGCATCGCCGACCTTGGACTCATCACCAGCGTTCGTGACGGCATGAACACCACTGCTTTGGAGTATGTCATCTGCCAACGCGACAATCACGGCCCTCTGATAATCTCGGAATTCTCCGGCACAGCGGGCAGTCTCGGTAATGCCATCCATATCAACCCGTGGGATCTAGGCGGCACCGCCGACGAAATCAACACAGCCCTCACAATGAGCGCCGCCGACAAGGCGTCCGCCCACGAACTTCTCTACGAACACGTCACCACCAACACCGTCCAGCACTGGACGGACAATTACATTCGTCGACTCCTTACGAATCTCTCCTCCTACGATCAAACCATCGCCACCCCAGCTCTCGACCGCGCCAAGCTTCTCGCACAGTACCGCAACTCTTCCCGCCGCCTCTTTATGTTCGACTATGACGGCACTCTGACACCCATCGTCAAAGATCCACAAGCCGCCATTCCCTCTGATCGCGTCATTCGCACGCTCAAAACCCTCGCTTCCGACCCCAACAACGCCGTCTGGATCATTTCTGGCCGCGACCAAGCCTTCCTCGACGAGTGGATGGGCCACATTTCTGAACTAGGTCTCTCCGCCGAGCATGGCTCTTTCATGCGCATGCCTCACTCCACCGAGTGGGAGAATCTGACTGCAACGTTCGACATGTCGTGGCAGGCCGAGGTACTGAACATTTTCAACCACTACACCGAGCGCACTCAGGGCTCGTTCGTCGAGCGCAAGAAGATTGCTTTGACTTGGCATTACCGTAGGGCGGACCCGGACTACGGCGTCTTCATGGCGAGGGAGTGTCACAAGCACTTGGATGCTACGGTGGCGAAGAAGTATGACGTGGAGGTCATGACAGGCAAGGCGAATCTCGAGGTTCGACCACGGTTTGTCAACAAGGGTGAGATTGCGAAGAGATTGGTGCACGAGTATGGTGAAGGTCCAGGCAAAGCACCCGACTTTGTGCTCTGCTTGGGAGACGATTTCACTGATGAAGGTAAGACTGGTCATCCGGCCGCCCGCGCCACCTGCAATACATGCTGACAACTGTGATAAACAGACATGTTCCGCACCCTCCGTCAATCTCGCCTTCCAGAGGAACACCGCTTCGCCGTGACGGTCGGCGCTAAGACGAAGCAGACCCTAGCGACGTGGCACTTGTTGGAGCCTCCGGATGTGATCTCGGCGATTGCGTTGTTGAACGGGAGTACGGATGGTGGTAGTAAGTTGTGATCCTTTCTCTTTCTTCTTCTCCTGCCTTGTGTTGCGTGGCGGCGGCGGCGGCGGCGGTGGTGATGGTGGTGACGATGCTGTGCACTGTGCAGGACGGCCAGGGGTTGACGAGAGGAGACTCGCGTACTGACCTGGTATTTGTGCTGGTAGATGCCGGCGCTGTGGCGGTCGTGGAGGGGAGCTTGCCTGATGCGCGGACTTGAGCTTCGAGTCTACCTTACGCGAGACTTCTCAGCTCTGCTCTCTGATGGCAGAAGAGAGGAGGAATTTCACATCGACTCAACAATTGCGCATCGCATACTCTTCGCCAACGTTCACTCAAAGACCGCATTATACCATGTTACTTCGGAGTGGATCCACCTGCGACTCTCGCACTTCTGATCTCGGACCACGAGAATGCGGGAGTGCGATTGACTGGCAAGTGGACAGTGGGATTCATCACGGAGGGAGGCACCACGGCATAGAGCAAGAGAGCGTAGAGCATACAATACCAAGGCATGCTTGTCAGGAAGCCCCAGCTTGCGCCGCGCACGATGAGTAGAACTAGTATATTTGGGAGTGGAGAATGAGATACTGGTGCCCTAGCAATTTCGGGCCTCGATCTGTGTGCTCATTTCTCTTGCGATCGAGCTCTATACCCCAGACTGTGTTGGGACGGATGTCAGTCACGTCAGTTCTTCCCTCCACCATCCTCGCTGGCTAGGGAGCCAGTCTCAACGAGTCCGCCGTCTACAATCTTCTGCCCATGTGCGGATTGTACACTTCGTGCTGGAGTAGCGCTTACTGTCGAAAAGTCAATCGGGACCCTTCATAGGAAGGAGTCGACCATTTCTCCAGAGTCATACTTGCTCGAGAATGCTTCGGAGGAAGCGCTCCACTTCTTCGCTTTCAGTCTAGAGTCTTCAGGTTTGAGCCGGCTCATCTCAGAGCTCGCACATATCAAGCAACGCTCGCAGATCTCCTTCTCTTCGACTGTGGTACGACTTCTCACTCGAGGCTCGAGAGCTCCCCCGTCACTTGCATCACAACAGCATGCGTTTGACAAGCCGTCAGCTCGATCGACAGACAGACCATATCGACCAGGGACCCAGCCTCCATGGGAGCAGCTTTCTGACTGGAAGACGTCAGACTGCCACTTCGTCGGGTTCAACACCTCACCCGAGGAAACTCACCCCTCCTGGCTCTCAGTCCCATGACATAAGAAGACGACAGCATCCCCTCTCTCATCGTCCCTTCCCATCTCCAACATCGATACACGACGTCCACCCCCAACCAAGCAATCAAAGCTTTCGAGGGAAACTGTCCTCCACCACCACAGCAACGACGACAACGACAGCAACGACGACGGCATCAAATCTCCCTCCCAACCTCAAGAATGAACCCCTTCCCCGCCATCGCCATCGCCACCTTCACCATCCTCTTCGCCGCTCGGGTCACCGCCTCCGCCGTTCCCCACCCAGGCGACCGCGCAAACCCATGTTGTCCGTGTCTGACTCCTGACTGCGAGTCTTGCTGTTGAGGTCGTTGGGATTGGTCTACAAGCACCAGACAGTTGGTCGTTTGGTCGGTCGATTGGTCGAAAGGTAAGTCAGTCGCTCGCTCGCTCGCTTGCTACATCTGGCCTGGCCGGTTTTCCCACAACGACGGGTTATTTTCAGCTGGGAGGTGCATGTCGCTTATGAACGAACGCTGGCTTTTCTCTGTCTTTTGGACTTGCTTCCCTGTGTTGTGACTCCTCGGTCCATCATCGTGTTGCTCACGCTTTTGTTTCTGCTTCTCACAGGGGGTTCTACAAATCAAAGCCAGGGCGTTGGACTACACTTTGGACTTCCATCGATATGACTATATCCTGAACACCGGGATGTCACTCAGTTCTACTGTCGGAGCAAACCCGATCGATGCCAAAGCGGACAGTTTTCGAGCGTCATACTGGCTCGTAATGCTTCATAGGACGGGCATCACTTCTTCCTTTTGGCTACCGAGTCTGCATCTGAGGCCTTCTCAGAGCTTGGACCTGACAAGGAGCGCTCGCGAGTCTTTGGGACTTTGAGTCTGTGTGCCGACTCTCCTCGGTCGAAACTTGAGAACTCCCCTATATACCAGCGTCCAGGAGCTTCACAGGTATCGAACACGAGCTCAACATTAGGAAAATCTGTATGAGCCGATATCGTTGACCGCTCATATAATCGTCACTCCAACCACCCAACGAATTCAACCAATCTTCACGCTTTCCTGACCCCAGCGCACCGTGGGCGCTCTTCCCACCCTTGTAATCCATCATTCACCCTCCACTGCCCGGCCTTGACTCACGGACCACCAGACACCTCTCCAAGTCCAACCCCAATTCAAACCCTCAAAGCGAACCTCATCCTCAACCTCCCCAAGCCCTCCCTCCTCACCACCCTTTCCGCCGCCCTATTCACCGCCCTATTCACCCTCCTTCCCCTTCCCCCACCCCTCCCAAAAAAAAATCCCCCCGCTACGTCCCCCGCGCCTCCGACTAACTGACTGACGAACCGTCCCCGGCATCTCAACCCCAACCGCGGCGCCCCCCGTGGTAAACTCGGTCAATGGGTGTGTGTGTGTGAGGAGACTTGCTGCTGTCATTGGTAGTCCGCACTCTCGACTCCATCGGTGAGTTTGACTGATCAACCCACCCCTTCGAGATCGTCGTCTTCGGTTATATATAGACCTCGCGGCGGCGGCGGCGGTGGTTCAGAGCTGTCGTGACTTGTCTGACGGATGATGGATGATGGACCGTTTCAGGACTCAGGGGTGAGAAAGGAGAGGAGGGGAGAACGACAAGCGCGATGGGAGTGGTGGCTGGTGTTTCTCGCGCGCGAAGTTCCGCTCGGAGAATGGGATTACGGGGGAGGCTGTGGGTTGGGATTGAGGAGGTCGGATGGGAGGGAGGGAGGGGAAACATGTTACATTCCGTTGGGGAGGGAAGTCGCATTTGTTCGGAATCGTAATAGAGGAACGTATCGGGTTGTGCAAAGTGCTTGGGACAACACCTCAATCATTTGTGTTTACTTCACCAATTCGCTCGTTCCTTGTGAGACCTCTTCTCGACTCGCTCACTCGAAATCCAAATTGTGCTTTTCCCTCCCTCCCTCCCTCTCTCTCTAATGCAAGTTTTTTTCGTTTTCACCCCCCCCAAAAAAAGGTCGTGAAAAGTATGATACTCCCGCTTTTTTTTTCGTCCGCCGTAAGACGCTCCAAAATCGAATATCAATGCCAAATCCTTTCCATCCCATTTCCAATGCACCACTTGGACTTCCCTTCACTTCGCCGCCCCACCCCGGCCACCTCCAATGGGACCGAAACTTCCTCCGTCGCCGTCCGCTTTTCTGCTCGCTTTCCGCCCGCCGCTTTTCGTTTCCTTGCCCTCGCCGGAGGACGCTCCGCCTTCAAAGTCCATGTCGAAGATTTCTCCGTCCTTTTCTTCGTCGGTGCGTGGATGAGTGACGCTCGCGGTGCTGGGCATGCGGTCGATCGGTTTCCGTGTTCCTGCACTTCCGCTTGCGCCCACCGCAAGGCCGGAGATTCCACTTCCTCCCGCCGCACCCGTAGCCGCGGCAGAATTCGTCGTACCGTTCGACAACTTTGTCGCCCGCAGTCCTTGGGTCAGCATACTCATCCCCCCCTTGCCATCCCTCCCCAGTGGCGGCGATCCGAGTCCTTCGATGAAGCCTCCCTCGCCCGTGCTCAGTGGCGTGCCTAATGGCGAGCTCAATCCTCCTGCCCAGTCGGTGGGAAACGTCGAGTCGCGAAGCGGTGAGCCCACATGGCCTAGTCCATTGAGTGCGCTGCCTGCTTGCGTTCTTGCAAACACACCGCTATAGCGCGATGGCGAGGAGGAAGTGAGACCAGGCGATGGGAGTTTTGAGTCCTGCTGCGCCGATGGAGTGGAGGTAGAATTGGAGAATGTCCGTCTCGCGGGATTGAGGAATGATTGTGGGACAGGACTGGATGTGTTGGCGTTTGGACGGGACTCCCGCCGAGAACGCGGTCCTTCTGGGATGAGGTCGTGAAGAGAGGAGGGAAGGAGGTCTTCCTCTCGATCGGTATCGGTTGGGTCGTAGTCGGATGTGTTGTCGTCTTCGTTGTCATCAGAGGCGTAGGGGTAGGTGAAAGGGTTGGAGGTTGGTGCTGAGGAGAGAGGGTTGGAGATGTAGCGTGCGCCGAGGGACGCCGAGAGGAGCTGCCTTGGTTGAGTTTGTGAGATTTGACGGAAGCGAGCAGAGTGAAGAGGACGCTTCTCGAACGACATAGGTGTCTCGTCGGCAGGATTGGAGGTTGGTGGGGAGGTGGACATGGCGAGGAGATGATCCATGTTACGGTCGCCAAAGGCGGAGGAGTGGAGGTCGCGGAGAGTCGAGTTGTTTTGAGGCGTCTGTCGAGGTAGTGAGGATGGTGGTGAGTCAAATTTGGAGGGAACAGATGCAGCAAAGGGACCGTTGCGTGCGGCCCAGGAGATGCCATTCGAGTCGAAGGAGTTGGGAAGAGGCGCATCAAGGACGGAGAGACCTTTGTACGGAGGCGAGGCAGCTAGACGGTGGTCATTGAGGTTGGGAGAGCCGAACTTGGGCGAGGCAGAGGTGTAGGTCATATCGATTTGGGGGTTGCCATCTTGCTGGCGGGAGGAGTAGGCGTAGTTGTCGTACTGTTCGCCGTTGGGTCGCTGTTCGAGGCCTTGTGCTTGCATGGAGAGCAAACCAGGAGGGGGCGGCTGAGCGAATGGTGTCTGTGCTTGCGGCATGTATGGTTGCTGGTGCTGTGGATATGGCCGATTCACGATCTGTCCTTCCGGTGTGATGTGTAGCAAGGCGCATTTCCGGCCGAATTTGCACCCTCCTTTGGCAAAGTATTTGCACGGTGTTGGTCTAGTGGTGGACTCGACGTCGTGGGAGAAGGGACACATGCTACCCGCCTGGCACTGTCCTTGGAGGAAGAACTTGCATGGAACATGCTGGGTGTCTGTTGAGAAGTGTCAGCTTCTCGAGTCTTGTCTCAAAATTTGTCCATCCTTGCACTGATTGCACTCATAATGCTCACTCTTGTTCTTCGGCGGACTCGCCGGTCCTCGCATGTTCCCACCCATATTTCCTCCATTCCCTCCACCAAAGTGACGTTGTTGCGCATGTCCATTTCCCACGGGCATTGGCATCGCGCCATTGCGATCCGCCTGCATTCTCGAGGAACGTGTGGTGGGGTTCGGCGGTGGACTGGCGATCGAGTCGATGGAGTAGCGGTTTCGTGGCTGAGGGCGGTGGTGAGAGGAAGGCCCTTTGCCGTGGGTGGTGTGAGGAGGTGGTGGTGGTTGGTCCGTGAAGTGGCTCATGGTGAAGGAGGAAGTGTGGTATCGGCGGTATCACATGAAAGCATGTGGGGTGGCGGGGTCCAGTGCGCGATGGTGCTGAGTTGGCGGTGGTAGCGCTTTTGGTGGTGGTCCCGACGACGCTTGGAACGATCGAACCTGGAGAAGGAGGAGAGGAAGATTTGAGTCCACACGTGCCGACGATGAGGCGAGAAGGACGTCAAGTCTCCCGTCGTGTGAGTGTCGCCAGATGGTGAAAGGTGTTGGTCGGAGGAACGGCAGAACTCCGGGACGTGGGGACTGCAGGTGAGTGAGCCGCTGGATGCGCGCGGAGAATTGTCCCTCCTTGATCCTCGTGGCAGTAATGTGAAGGAGCTGGAAGAGTGAGATGGATGGTCGAAGAGGCGGAAAGTACATGTGTCTGAATGCGACGGTCACCCTTGGACCGTGTCATCCAGCTCACCTCGTCCATCTCGTGATGAGCTTCCGCCATCATCTGAAAGTGTGTCTCAGGCACCTCGTGCAGGTCATCAAGGCCGACCGCATTTGAACCGATGGAACGCATTGCAGATATCTGAGCAAGAGCTTCAGGATGCATGTGATGGGCGATACCAGGTTGGATGAATGAAGTTCAAGGCAAGAGACGGAATGCCCAGGTGGCACAAGCACAGCTGGACGGCTTCCCGCGTCCAAAGGCCATCATCGCCAACATTGCCATCTCGGTGGGATGCCAACGGGGCACGGGAGGGAGACCATGCTGCGGATGGTCATTTCGGTCACACATCACATTCAGACGGATCCCCGGGCCACTGCAGTGTTCGCACGTCAATCTTGCAGTGCGTGACAATTCTTCGACAGAGTCACACTGTTGACTATGGCTCGTCCATCTCCACGAGAGACGAAGGGGCGAAAAAACCTACTCAAGT
The DNA here is from genome assembly GCA_000223765.2 of Zymoseptoria ardabiliae STIR04_1.1.2. Lineage (NCBI taxonomy): Eukaryota > Fungi > Ascomycota > Dothideomycetes > Mycosphaerellales > Mycosphaerellaceae > Zymoseptoria > Zymoseptoria ardabiliae. Next base: position 4,710 of record AFIV01000080.1, on the reverse strand, counting down.
ACCGGCAAGCTGCAGCACTCACCGCCTGGAGTTCTCCCTAGCCATCTCTAGTACTTCCAATGCCGTTGAATCGTCCGTCTAGTCTGGCGGCGAACATCCACTCGCATGTAAGTGTATTTGCAATGGAATACTGGGAGATTGTGCTTGTGCGTGCTGATCTCGCAGGCCGCCCTCATGCCGCCAACCTTCCCGTGCTGTGCCTCCGTTTGTGTGACATTCGTGTGTTGCTCTGCGCCGCACGGGAGCGATCTCGACGATAGACGAGCCAGTAAGCTGTACGTCTTGTCGAAATGAGATGAGGTGCGAGGGAGTGGTTGGTAGGTCAATGTGTGATTCATCCCTCGTCCGTCCAGCTCATATCTTGTTTTGTTCCTGCCTGATACGGCAAAAGAGATTGGACCTAGCGCTTAGGTAGCTGCATCGCATCCCTGCTTCTTGCGCTGTTTGGAAGCAACGCGGCTCGAAGTCGCGACTTGAGGATTTCAGGTTATCAATTTTCCGCTCCTTCTTCCCCTTCCTCCACCCTCCATCCCACCACACTCGTTACTTCATCACCGACACTCGTTCAACACTTTGCTCACCCTCAGACTTCACTCACTTCATTACACCTACGCACAAAAGCCGCGCTTCACCACGATGAAGCTCAACGTGGTGGTCATCACCGCCACCGCGCTCACCTACGTTTCCGCCTCCAACTGGAACGCGACAGCAAACGCCACCACGACCACCGGGTAAGTACTTCACCATCTCCCAGCACCTTCACCTGCACCTGCATCTTCATGTATCTCCTCACCCGCCTGTCGCCTTCCTGCATCTGGACCTCCGCCTCCGCCTCCGTCAATGGCCCGACAACGCAGAACGACAAGATGCCACGACGCAGTGTCATCACCTTGGATCCTGCTCCTTCATTGTCCACTACACGAGCACCTACACGCCAGCATCCTCCACAGCATACACGCGCGCAACTCTGGCAGCTCAGACAAGCATTTAAATCGCATCTACTTTCCGACATCCGCCCCGACATGGCCAAACCCAAAAAGAGCGGGAGCACGTCTACAAACACCATCACCACGTCCGAGCTGAGGCAGCGAGTCGAGCGTCAACAATCCAAGACGAGCACCAACACGGGACATCGCACTGCCCAACAACACGAACGGATCGACTCGGCCTTGGACCTTCAACATGGCCAAACAAGACCTCAAGCACCACCCGAGGTTGAGAGAATTTCCTGGGAGGAGTGGAAAGAAATCCTGTCCGAATCTTTCGAATACATGGTCGGCCCTTCCACCATATCGGCATATCATGGAATACCATCGTGGAGAACCGTAATCGCGGATCCGGTCTTGCCCTTGGAGCAGATCCCTCTGCATACTGAACGAGCTCACAAATGGAACAACATCACCATGGCTGGCATCGCTTTTCTGCTCATCTTCGGCTCGCTTTATTCTCTGTGCGATTACTTACTTATTCAAACCAGGGTATCTGCACAATGCACACCTACTACCGTCTACATCCCGACTACGACAACAGTCACCACGACCGAGCTCGTCCCGTACAGCGCCAATGATGTCTCGCCGGCGGGAGTCAACACTCAGTCTGCAGCTTCGCCTGCCGTGGCTTCGACCACCTCTCCTTTCCAGTTTGCAACTCCGGCTTCACCCTTCAGTGGCACCTACGTGTTCTCTGTCATCGGGTCGAGCACGATGTGGAAGGACGGCATCTCTCCCACCTCTGGAGCTCAATTGACCATTGCGACCTCAACCGTGACGATCATGCCGACCAACTCCTTGGCGACAGATCTTACCACCCACACCTACATCACGACTACGAGAACGTCCACGGTCAGCGCATACACCACCATCACACTGCCGACCACCACGGTCACGCAATTCAGCGTGTACAGCACTGCTCTGACGACCACATCCACGAGCACCCGCTACGTCACGTATACGATGTCAGCGGTCACGTCTAAGCCATCGTCCTTCGGTGGTGTGGGTAGCGGCGGCTGGAATGCATCTTCTGCACAGGCCATGTCTGCAGCTTCCTCAGAAGTACAGCAGCCAGTTGCAACGACCATCACGGAGACTCACTACTATGGCGCGGACGAGGCGACGACCTCCACAAGCATGAATCTGATCACGACAACCATTGGAGCGACGCTCACGACGACCTTGACTCCTCCTGCTACGATTGTGACTCTTCCCGGTAGCGGTGGAGTCAACTCTTCGACGACTTTCTTGGCAGCGCCGGTCACTGTCACATACACCGTGCAAGGCGATACACCGGTCCTCAGCACGAGCGTGAGCTTCTCGCAGTACCAGACTGCAATTTCAGCTGCGGCGACGGCATCTCCAAGCTATGCCAACGCCACGATGTCGGCAGGAAATTCCTCCATGCTCGCCTCGCCTGGGCCCTCTACGACATCGATAAATGTCTCCGCAACTTTCGTGCCACCGACGATGGTATCTCTGGTCACTACGCCATCGATATTCACGTTCGCCAACTCTTCATTGCCAACCGCAAGCCAGCCAGGTGCTAGCGTTACTGCCGGTGTTGCCACGATGTCCATGAATGGCAGCAGCGCAATCTCAGCTGCCGGCGCTGGCACGTCATTCGGTGACTCGCCGACCTCTGTCCCGCCAGCCTCAAGTATCTCGGGCGGCAATATTACTGCAGCATCGAGCATTCCCCTTCCGCCAATCGGTGGTCCGTCGATGTCTGTCCCGGTCACAGGAGCGCCATTGAGCTCAGCACTTTCCACATCGGGTGGGGTTGCCAACGTTTCGAGCTCATCCTTTCCAAGCCAAACCGCCTCGACTACGACTCTGCCTTTATCGGCTTCGCTCTCTGGACAATCACCACCTGCATCTGCTTCTACGCTGGCTTCCAACTCGATGCCGAATGCCGCTGGCAACTTCAGCACCTCCTCTTCCACCTTCAGCAACCCGTTCCCACCGACATCCGCCACCGCCGTCCCCTCTGCTGGATGTGGCGAGCAAGGCAACTTCACTCTCAACTTTGACGACCTCCCGACATTCCGTCCCAGCCGTATCAAGCGTGCCATGGCTATCATCGCCCGTCAAATGAACTCTACCAATGGCGGTTCGGGCGGCAACGACATCACTCAGCAACCTCCCCTCAACCTGCGCCCTTATCACCACCTGGCCTTCTCCAACGGATTCGTCTACGCGCCGGACACCGTTGAACCCTTCAGCCCGGTCTCCTCGCCCAATGTCGCCTGTTTTCTTTCGGGCGTGCGCACCGGTAGTCCCTCCCAACAGCCGGACACCGGCGAAATTGGCGACGGACCCGCTCCAGACAGCGACTCCGCCTTCTGGTTCAATCTCTACAGCATGTACCTCGGCTGCGACTCGCCGGGCCCAGATCCTTGCATCTTCGAAATCACTGGTCTGCAGTGGGATGCAGAGGCAGCCAATGAGACGACCAAGTTTGCACAGAACTTCACGATCCCGGCTTGTCCAGGCTTCAAGGATTGCAAGCTCAATAAGGTTGTGCTGAATGAGACGGCGATGGGACTGAGCGGATTGGAGATTCAGGCTGTGAGTGCTGGAAAGCCGAGGATGTGGTTCATGGATGATGCGCAGATGGCATGGAATGATACCAGCTGTGAGGCGGGGCTGAAGAGGCAGAGGAGCAGGTGATGGAAGGGTGGAATGGAGTGGAGTGAAAAAAGTGCTTGTGTTTTCGGAGTTTTGGGTGGCGTTTGGGGCTAGTCGCCTGATCGACGTCCTATTTTGCAGTGCACTGAGGTACGGGGAAGTGGTCCCGGATGAAGCGGAAAGGATGGGCTTCCTGTCGAAGAATGTGTCTTTCTGATTTTAGCGAGAGCATAACCTTTATTTGCAAGGCATGGATATGAGACACGAGTATGAGATACGAGTATGAATGAGAGAGCATGAGAACTTGAGATGTAGCATGTGTGCATTGGAGTCGACAGAACAATGGAATGGAGGACGGTGCTAATCCTGCTCTGACATCCGTCAAGTTCGTTTCATCAGGTATATCGCTCAAAAGTTATCAAGAAGCCCCTCTCCAAGGCAACAATTATCACGGCTCACCCGGCCCACTGATTTTAATCTGAGGCGTCGGCGCGGGAGGACTGGCGGTGGAATTATCCCTCGCTCTCCGCCATTTGAGCACCGGAATCCGTTTATCGCCCTGCATGAGATATCTCCAATCAGCTCCCCATCTCCATCCTCGCCCGGGAAAAAAGCAAGCCAGAGGTTGAGAAAACAGGAACCACTAACCTTGATCTCCGTCGGCCCCTCACTCCCCAAAACCAACACTTCCCCTTCCTCTTCGAACCGATGCGTTCGGACTTGGACGTCGCCCACCCACCCGGGGAGAGAACAACATTGGAATGTATGTCTCAACACCTCTTTCTGCTTCCCCTCTGCGCCCGTTTCGAGGGAAATGTAGAACGGTCCACAATACCCGAAACATCGCTTTCCCGCTTCCGCCCATTGCGCTTCGTCATTGCCCCCGCTGCTGCTGCTGCTGCGTGAGAAGGGTTTTTGTCCGGGGATGAGCATCGTCGCGGACATGTACCCGTCGGGGGTGTAGAGGATGAAACCCGTGACGGAGCGGGTCATGGGGAAGGTGGGGCGTTGGATCGGGGAGGTCGGGGTCGGGTAGGCGATGTAGGATTCGAGGGTCCAGGTTCCGATGAGGAGGGAGCGGAGAGAAGGG